>JAMRYI010001421.1:0-25916 GCA_029231635.1 Ditylenchus weischeri | reverse complement strand
AGCACAAAAGGTAAAAATATGAATCAAATTATTTTTCTGACTTGCTTCATAGTTGCACCTTTTGTGCTACATGTTGCTAAAGTATTGCAATAAGTGATGCCTCAGTAGAAATTAGACTTGCGGGGCTACCTGATGCTTCTATCACTTTGTAAAAAGATTTCTGTCAGATTTCTGCCGTTGCAACTAAACTAAAACAAGGTGGCAATTTTTGTTTTATCCTTAAAAAATTATTATAAAAATTGTGAAATAATTAGACATTGCTAATCACAAATTTTCCATAGTCTTGCAACCAAATTTCAGCTTGATTAATTAAATAGATCTGCGTAACAAGATATTAGAAGAAGGTGGACACGCCCCCTCTTATTATGGCCAGTGCAGGAGCAGTAGGGTTTGCTGATGCAAGAGCCCAAGGGCAGCAGCAAAAGGTAGTGATGGGTATGCTGCAGCAGAGAAGTCAACATCTTCTTCCCCTTCCTTTCCCCAACTACCGTAATTAACATGAGTGAAACGCCTCCTAGTTTGAAACAAGGCATTGTTACCATCTTCTTTTTTCTTCTTCTCGACATTTATACGCTTTTCCCACATTAACTTTATTTTAATACAGTTTATGCTCGATGTAAATGTGCTTCTAGGGACTGGACGAATGTGTCTCTTTATTGAGGGTGTTGCTATATTGATGGCAGAATTTCGAATATATCAGATTTAAAGAGGCATGCCCGATGGGAATATTTTGAAGGCGGGTACCAGTTGAATACAATAAAGAGTTATTCTGAAATGTAAATTTTATTCGCTTAGTAATGAAAAACATTCCAGGACTATTGACGTTGATGACAATTTCGAGTTTTCGAATTGACGAGTCTTCGAATTTAAATTTAATGAAAAACTCGAGGCAAATATTTTTACGAAATTAATAGGTTGTATCTCCATGGATGTCGGCTAAGTCGTCAAGCAATGTTCGGCTCGACTAGTCGATGGTTCTTGAACAATCTTTAAATGCAAACAAAAAAGAATTAGAAAAACATTTTTAACGTTTTCGGAGTAAAAAAGCTACCCCCTACCAATTCAATAACTCGAAATTGCCACTGTTATTTTTAAAAGCACCGATGGCTCAATGGTAAAGCAGAGGAGGACTGACTAATGCCTTGTCTAAAATGTGTGGCTGCGGCTGTATGGCTATCCATTGTAGACACCCCTCAGCCACACATTGTAGACAGGCCTTAAGTCGGTGGTCGGTACTTTTATACTTTTCTACATACTTTTCCCTTGACTTTTAAATTTTATTCGCGTTACTAAATTGCTAAATTTTACTAAATTGCGTCTGTTTCATTCTTGTTTGAATTCCACTGGTACTCTCTTTTAAAAATATTCCCGTAGGCGATGGCCATACCTCTTTAAGATGCCGTTAAAACGAGGGTTGACTGTAGTAACATCGATGATCTACCAAGTTGTCACAAAAGTCCGCCAAAGAACCAAATGTAATCAACGCCTTTCTGCTGTGTTCCTTATATAATTTCTATTTTTGGTTTCATTTTTTTTCTTTCCCTACTCCTACTCCCTCAATCCTCAAACCTACTCGGTTTTAGTTTTCGAGTTAAAACTGAGTAGACTTATTAAGGGGGGTGCTGGTGGTGGGGAGGTTTGGTTGTTGAGGAGGTGATTGGCAAAAACGAGTAGCGTCTAAAATACGGTAGATTAGGATTGGCACTTATCTTTGGTTAAAATTCAATAATTATGTCTTTTTTGGCTCCTTTCATTAGTGTTTTGTTGTTGTTTCAGATGAGTTGCTTGCCATGCACTGAGGAGCTGTCTTGCTCCCTAGCTTCGTCTCCGTCTAGCGGGATAGGTGAAGAAGAAGCAATGATGAGTCATGGAGAGGACGAACCAGCAGCTAACCATACATCTCCCTGCAGCAGTGGCATTGGAAGCATGAATACTACACTCAACTCACCATCCGTTAGTCGCCACAGATTAAAATTTTCTATCGACAACATATTGCAGCCTAGTTTTGGAAATAATGTGAGTTTTTTTTTATTTTGGTAATTGAAGTTTCGGTAAAATAAAAGCAGAGACGAATTACGGTTCACAGGGTGTCCAACAAAAACTGCGCCTTTTTACATTTCCTGTGGCTGCATGCGTGATGTAGCACCAAATTTGGGAAATCCAGCACCTAACTTTTTTCAGTACCTGTTTTAAATCTAGTCCAAAACAATGAAAGTCAACACCTTATTTATTTTTTTTTGTCTATCTGAAGCCAAAAAACATATTTTGTCTACTTTTGTCCCTGGTTGAATTGTTGTCCCTGGTCCCTAAAAACTACGAAAACATCAATTAGTGATTTTACGCACAGATTGACCAACGAAAAGCAAAAGTACGGAATTAGGTGCTAGACTTTCCAAATTAGGGTGCTGAATTGAATTATTTTTGACTGAGATTTGAAGAAAAAGTGCTGGAAAAAAATAAGGTGTTGGATTTCAGTAATTTGGTGCTGCAATAAAGTTTGATCCATTTCCTTATAAGATTTAACCGAAATTTATTTTCAATTCACAAGTAGTTGGATTGATATATTATCCTTGATAATTAATTTTTTTTAGTTATAACTTGCTTTAATTGCTCACTAAAACCTCAACAAATTTTTGGGAATCTTAGCAATCCCCAAAAGCAATCCCCGGAAGCCCTTGACAAAATTTTCCGAAAAAGGTGCAGTTTTTATTAGACACCCTGTACTCTTATTATTTTGCTTTGTTTTATTAGCTTGTCCGATCGCGGGCATAGTGACTAAAAATCGGAATGCGTCCCGTCCGTCGTCCCTGCGGGGCTGTTTGTTGGAGAAAATACGGTAATCGGGCACCTTCATTTATGATTATTGAATGCAAAACAAAGTTTGTTTTATTTCTTCAATACTTTCACTCAACACCGCCGATTTGCACTCCCGATAAAAACAGGAGTAAGACAATTCCACCGCCAAAGGCAATCTCACTCTGTTTGTTTAAGAATTTATGCTATTCTCTCAAGTTTTCTCGCTGCCATTAATGAAGAGGACAAATATTGATTTTGATGAATTAATAGTTTAGGTATCTACCGACAATATTTAAAAAAAAAATTTACTGCAATAACGATTTTCACCAAAAAATTTTAAGCATAAACTCTTCTTAATTTTAGTTTCTTATTTCTTCTTAATTTTAATTACCGTATATCTTCTATTAAGGACCCATGGGGCGTTGTTTTTCAACCCCTCTTTGGGGCCTTACCAGAAGATGACTTTTAAGCTTCGTGCACATACTGCAACTCCGCCCCGACTACTCCGGAGTATGTGAACACTACCACCTCCGATTACCTACGTGAACACGAGTGTTCACATAGGTAGTCGGAGGCGCAGTCGGAGGTGAAGTAGTAGTCGGAGGCGCAGTCTGGGGTGAAGTAGTAGTCGGAGGCGCAGTCTGGGGTGAAGTAGTAGTCGGAGGCGCAGTCTGGGGTGAAGTAGTAGTCGGAGGCGCAGTCTGGGTGAAGTAGTAGTCGGAGGCGCAGTCGGAGGCGAAGTAGTAGTCGGAGGCGCAGTCTGGGGTGAAGTAGTAGTCGGAGGCGCAGTCTGGGGTGAAGTAGTAGTCGGAGGCGCAGTCTGGGGTGAAGTAGTAGTCGGAGGCGCAGTCTGGGGTGAAGTAGTAGTCGGAGGCGCAGTCTGGGGTGAAGTAGTAGTCGGAGGCGCAGTCTGGGGTGAAGTAGTAGTCGGAGGCGCAGTCTGGGGTGAAGTAGTAGTCGGAGGCGCAGTCTGGGGTGAAGTAGTAGTCGGAGGCGCAGTCGGAGGTGAAGTAGTAGTCGGAGGCGCAGTCGGAGGTGAAGTAGTAGTCGGAGGCGCAGTCGGAGGTGAAGTAGTAGTCGGAGGCGCAGTCTGGGGTGAAGTAGTAGTCGGAGGCGCAGTCTGGGGTGAAGTAGTCGGAGGCGCAGTCGGAGGTGAAGTAGTAGTCGGAGGCGCAGTCTGGGGTGAAGTAGTAGTCGGAGGCGCAGTCGGAGGTGAAGTAGTAGTCGGAGGCGCAGTCTGGGGTGAAGTAGTAGTCGGAGGCGCAGTCGGAGGTGAAGTAGTAGTCGGAGGCGCAGTCGGAGGTGAAGTAGTAGTCGGAGGCGCAGTCGGAGGTGAAGTAGTAGTCGGAGGCGCAGTCGGAGGTGAAGTAGTAGTCGGAGGCGCAGTCTGGGGTGAAGTAGTAGTCGGAGGCGCAGTCGGAGGTGAAGTAGTAGTCGGAGGCGCAGTCGGAGGTGAAGTAGTAGTCGGAGGCGCAGTCTGGGGTGAAGTAGTAGTCGGAGGCGCAGTCGGAGGTGAAGTAGTAGTCGGAGGCGCAGTCTGGGGTGAAGTAGTAGTCGGAGGCGCAGTCTGGGGTGAAGTAGTAGTCGGAGGCGCAGTCTGGGGTGAAGTAGTAGTCGGAGGCGCAGTCGGAGGTGAAGTAGTAGTCGGAGGCGCAGTCGGAGGCGGAGTCACAATATGTGAACATCTGCGCCTCTGCCTCCAACTTTTGTGTTCACATAGGTAGTCGGAGGTAGGTAGCCTGATTAAGCCTTATTTAAGGTGGGGCCTTATTTTTCAACACCTCTTTGGAGGTGTTGAAAAGGGCCCTTATTAGAAGATATACGGTAGGCTCTCTCCTATTATCGCCAAAAATGGTTATAGCCAAAACCGTTACATATTCAATTAATTAGTTTTCTACATACAGTTTTTTCAAGTAATCTCGTGGATATTATCATTTACAAGTTAATACTTGAATTGATGCCAGAGAGAAGGGCTATATTTTGCATATAAAGTTGTAAATGACCATGTCTGCGAATTTTACTAAAAACCTCAAAAGTCTGAAAAATAATACAGGACCGTTTATTAGAGTATTTACGGTAAGTTGCAGATGAAAAAAAATCATAATCAATATTTTCAAAATTTTCCGAATTTTTTTTGGCCACCCTGTAGTTACTCTATTTTTTATGCCGCAAATTAAGATAAACTAGAATACAGTACCAAGCAGATAAAAATTTGCAATAATGGCTAAATACTTTTCTTACGCTGTGAAATTTGAAGCTAAACCAAAGAAGATCTAAAAAATTATAAAATCCAATGATTTTTTGCTCGGTTGTGTCTGTGATTCTGGCCGAATTTGTGAAGTCAAGAAAAATTTACGCCCAAAAAATGCTTTTGTGCAGAAAAAAAATGATTGAAATCAAGCGAATTTCTCGCGCCACCATGTACCCTCAATTTACACAAACTAAATATAATTATTATAGAAGAATCACTCCTTACCTTCTTGTTCTCTGCAGATCCCACAGGGATTAAAGTCTCCGCAGAGCGATGATTCATGCCCCTCCCAAAATAGATTTGATAATGAGAATGCATCCTCCAGATTTCCAGCGTGGATATTTTGCACTCGGTACTCGGACAGACCTAGTTCGGGTGTCACACGTACCAGGAAGACCAAACGTAAAGAGATGTTGGATGACGAGAAACGGCCAAGAACTGCCTTTACTGTCGACCAATTGGAGCGTCTCAAACAACAATTCATTGATAGTCGCTATTTGACAGAGAAGCGAAGGCAAGAGGTTGGTTGTTTTTTTAAATATTTCTATTTTTATTTAATTGTTTTATAGCTGGCTCATGAATTGGGTCTCAATGAGTCGCAGATCAAGATTTGGTTTCAGGTGAGCAATTTATTTATTTGATTCAAAATTAAAAATCAGTATTTCCTCAAATAAGGCCCCTTCTTTGATTCAAAGTCGTGTTTTTGGCATTGTTTGTTTTACCCATTTTTTCCAGACCACTTTTATACAAGTTACCACCCAAACTGTAGCCAGTTAGATGAGCTACAAAACATGTGTTGGCTTACTTGAAAGAAGCAATCAAAAAGTGGTCAAAAAACAATGCCATAAATCCTTATTAGAGGAAATATGGTAGACAAATTTTTCTTGGTTTTTACCCCTCTGGTCCCATAATTTTTAGAGGAGGGAAATAGCGTGTTTTTGAATTAGTCTGGGAGCTCATTCACTCAATCAATTATTGCTCCTCTCTTTTTGTGCTCAATGATAAACAAGGAGTAGTAGTACAAGGTATTTACCGCTTGTGTTTGTCTCCCCTACAAGGCGAGGAGGTAAAAAGAAGAGGAGGAAATGGTGATGATAATGATCTCAGAAATTTGGTCTTCTCCCTTGCTTGTTAATATGTCCTTTGAATTACCTTTGGAGGGATCAAACCCAAAAGCAAGGTGGCAGGGCTGTCAGGCAAGCGAGGGAAACAATGTTGAGCACAGTAAATTATGTACTTAATGTGATTTGGCGTAATTTAGGGCACCAAAAGTAGATGATATTTCTATGAACTCATAGTGTGTACATTAAAAACTGCGAAGTTTCTGACCAAGGGTAGCTTCTAGTCAAGGGTAGCTTGTATGATTAGCGAATCATAGCGGTAGATAAAAAAACTCCAACATTGCTCTCATTGTAATTAATCAGTTAGGTAGATAATATCTCCGAAACCAAAACTCTTTATATCACATAGAGTAAATGCACCATTTTGTGTTGTCCCTGTTCAACGCTTTGATTTAGCGAAAATAATTAATCTTTTACAACATTTATCAAAGAAATACAACTTTTTTGAAATTGAAACGGCCGTTTACATTAATATCTTTTTTTCAGAACAAGAGAGCAAAACTAAAGAAGACTAATATCCAAAGATCCTCCATTGCGCTCGCCCGTCTGATGACTGCTCAAGGGCTGGCTTACCAAACTTAGTGAGTATGAGAAATGATCAGTTCGTTCCAGGCAGAGAAATGATCTCCTTTCCATTCAACTCAAACTATCTTCAAATTTAATGATTCCAACAAGATTACTAACAATCATACTGTTGAACTCAAATTTTATGTATTTATACGTTAGAAATTTATTCTTGTTTAACGACACAATACAGGTGAACATTTGTGTACAATCATATACTCAAGTTAAATCAATAGGAAAATAGCGTGTTAGAGACGCTCTCTTGTCACATTTTGCTTCATTAGGTTTTCGGAGAAGCCTCTTGCGCTTCTGATGATCTGGAGATTTCTTTACTTTTGTTGTAGTGCAAGCCACATTTCGGCTGATTTCACTCAATTCCAATGTAGATTGCATAATTCCGAATGATTCCTTGTAATAGCTGTCCACACCGCTTGTTGTTGCAGTCTGGTCGTCTGAAAATATATATGGTCACTTGAGGCACTTTTCCCTATCTAATTTTTGGTGAGGGGGGACGTGATCATAGTTTTAAGACCCTTGAAATGTCAAGTTTTTTTCGCTGATCACTAAAGATCTCGTTAAATCTCACACTCCCATCACAAGCAAAAAACCGTACCTAAGAAATTATCAAATTCGTCAAAAATAATGTTGAGGGTCAAGAGGTCAATGGTCGATTTTCCAATAAAATCCTTACCCTCGGCCTTTTTAGTGAAATATCTTAAGGGTTTGAGAAAAACAATAAGAATGGAGGGTCAATGACCCTGAGCCCCAACTCTGCTGACTTCATTAGTATAATAATTTACATTGTTTATTCTCTCACGGAACATGACTTCCCACATTTTCTTTACTACAATAGTTGTAAAGAAACCGACCATTCAAAGTAGAATCATTAGACATGACTTCCTCGTCTGACGATAGCTCGATGAGTATTGGAACTTGGGTTCCATTTTCATTACCATTGAATTGCTTTTCCGTAGACTTTTGACACATGAAATCCATCAAACTCTTCTGGGACATGGCTTCTTTTCTGCTGCTTTCATTGTGACTGCCACCACCCTCACTCTCAGTGATAAACTTTAGATTAGACAGGCGAACACCTACAAAAACGATTTAATACATTAGCAGAACTAGCGCAGAAAGCTTGACAAAATAATTTTACCGAGTAGCCGAACCTAAAGTTAACAACCTTAGCTGCGAAATAAGATGTAAAAACACTTACTGCACTTGAAGACTTCATCTCTTTTTTCAAAAGACTTTTCACGATTGGGTACAAAACATCGGCAGATTTAACCAAAAAGTCTGTCGAATGACATCTAGTGATGACATCGAAACTTGCAAACTTGACTTTCAACGTAACAGACTTTCCACCTACAATGCTTGACTAAAGAAAATTGGTAGTCGAAGATGACTGCAAGCGGACATTTTGTAAAATTTGTGCAATTTGTCGGCGGACATTTTGTATAATTTTGAATGAAATTCGGTTGTTTTCGCCCGAATTTCATTCAAACGTTATACAAAATGTCCGCCGCCAACTTGCACAAATTTTACAAAATGTCCGGTTGCCGAAAATGACACAGAAAAATAATTCGTTTACTTTTGAAATGGAAGCAAAAAGCTGCTGGCACAACTCCCGCGTAGTATCAAGCAGGATTCCGAGATCTTTTCGTGGTGCAAAAGTTCTCTCAACACTTATGCTTTTACGATGACTGTCTGAAATTAAGTAAGTAACGAGCTGGTAGGCAAGCCAAAAATACCTTCTTCAGATTCTGACCATCCAAAACCTGATGATCCTAGGGCAACGTTAAGAAACCACTCGGAAGACATTTCAGAGAACAGCAGCTTTAAGATGGCTCTTTTCTCAAATAAATCACCGCATAGAGACACGTTCAGACCCAAGAGAATAGCCTCTGTAACCCTTCCAATGCCTAAATTTTTTTTTTACTGTAAGCCAACAAGACAGCAAAAATGTTTGAAGCACCTGGAACTTTTCGAATAGGTAAAGACCGCATAAAGTTGACAATTTCGTTCCTGTCACTTTTCAATCGAAATTGGCCGTCTGGTTTTTTCATATTTGAGCATATCTTTGACAACATCCGATTCGGACCGATGCCTAAATATTTTAGAAACAAAATACATGGTGTTCCAAGAATCTGATACGCTTTGAAGTGCCATAACTTTCCTTTTAGGCCGTTTTTTGACAATCTGTATTTACAGTTTCGCCCAGTTTTTCAAGACAATTTTTTTTATATACAGTCAAAAACTCGTTTTTTGCTTGGTCTTTCCTGTGGTTTGGTCCTTACCGGAGGCCCTCCACAGAGCAGAACCGAAACCACAGGGAACCAAGCAAATCGATTTTTTTGGCTTTAATTACGAAAAAGAAACATAAAGAACTGAGCGGAACTGTAAAAGCGGATTTAAAAAAAACGGCCGATGCGGAAAGTTATGGCACTTCAAAATGTACCAAATTTATTGGAACGCCCTGAATTTAATAACCTCTAAAGATACTTTGGAGCTACTTACCAGCGCTGCAAGTTAAGCCAGTTGCCTGCTCTACTAAGAATCGGATTTCACGGACAATCTAAAGATCTAAAATTAAAAGTGAGTCATAGTGAAGGAGAAACCAGCAATATTTTTCTTTCTCGAAAATTTTAAGAATCATTTTGTTTAGTTTCTACAATTAGTCTACTGTCATTAACATCGAATTTGATAAAAACTATTGAAAACAATAACTGTTAAAAAAATTGCTGGCACCACTTATTTCGCATTATATACCCCCTTTACATACCCCCTTTAAGAAAGTTCAAATAAAATTTTAAAACAAACCGCATCAATATCATTGCTGAAGACCACAAAATCAATTATTGCCCTTTGATGTTTTCCGCATTTTTTGCAGTTTGTTGTCTCAAATGTAGCCTCTTCTGGAATTGCTTCATCTTCATTCATCAGGGGAAGTCTGCAAATGCATCCCTGTTTTCCGTCATATCGAATCCTTTTATGTTTGGAAACTAGAATTTTTTCTTAATTATTAGCTGATAAAACACAAAGAATCACCAGACGACATAGGTGCCCTATTTTCTAGGTATGTGGTCAAATCCAAGCAAGCTTCATCCTAAACTAGGAAAAAAATCAATATTTTTTTTGCTGTATTGTCTTACCAAACTTCCCATTCTGACACCTTCGTCGTATTGTTGAAATATCTCTCGAACCACATGGCTTTCTATAAAAAGTTGAAGCAAAACTTAGTAACCACACGTAAACAGTAGACATATCATCGTAACCGGACTAACCTTTCTTATATTTATCAAAATGGCAGTCGACGATGACCAGCTAAAAAGTTTATGGAACATGCATTTATGAGTGCGAAAAAGTTATATACATCGGGACAAAGTTTTCTAGCAATGAATCCTGGCATAGCCGAGCGCACTCCGAACTTTCTCGCAATGTAGTTACTTGTGCTCTGAAGGTTCAGCAATATGTATAGAAGTCAAAGAAATAAGATACCAGCATAGATTCTCCGCCCACAGCCATTGGAATCGTTCTCAGTCTGGGATCATCACGCATTTCAACAGCTGAATGACATTAATGAAAAATCATTAACTAGTTTCTCATACAAAGAATAACCTGCAAAAAACATGTCCATGTCAAAGTGGACAATACTTCGGCTCAAATCTCGTTCGGCCTCAATAGATTGCGACAAGACATCCATCTTGATAATTGATCCAGTATAAAAAGGCCATTATTAAAATGATCTCACCTCCTGCTGTGCTTTACTAATTTGCCCTTCTGTTAATGTTTCAAGCAGATTTTTGTTTCGGTTCACTCGTTCTTCAATTCGTTGCTTCTGCTTCTGAGAGTGACTGTTGAAATTGATGCTAAGTGAATATATAAATGTTAGTAACCTATTCCACTATACTATAAATAAAACATACCCAGTATTGCTCTCAATAATTTTCTGGATCTTTTCCTACAAACAACAAATTAAAACTCGCCTAGTATGCAAAACCGACTACCTTATCAAGACCTGTCATCCCCGCTTTGTTGTCGTTGAATGCATTCATCATGTACTTCGCTAAAATTTTTACAACTTAAACGTTTCAGTGGGACAAAAATTTTGTAAAGGCATTGCGTAATATTCTTCGCCATAGTTGCACAGGCGCCGGCGCATTACTTAGCAGTTAAAAATAAACAAAACGCCATGAATTTTGAGAAAACTTTTAACTTTTTTTTGATTACGTAGGTTTTTTTTGTAGAATTCTTTTCTTTTCTAGCCAACAGCAACATAATTTTATTAGAAATAGCTTTATTGTGTTATTTCACTACAACTTCCATAATTTCATCAAAATCTAACCATCAAATTAAATATAGCGTAAAAACGAGTCTTCAAGGATTTTTTAGTGTCTTCTTTCTTTTACGCATCCAAGAAAGCCTTCTTTTCATTCATTCATCGAAGCCTTCTTTTCAAAATACTACCAGTCAAGCCCTCATCAATGTCCTAAATGACATTTTTGATGAGTTCGGAGTATGCAAGACCCTGGTCTCAGACAATGGCTCCTACTAGTTTTGAGATGAAACAGTATAAACAGGACAACAGGACATTTCAAGTGGTCGGTGCCGGCACCGGTGCCGGTGCCAAGCGGTATGTCCGGTGCTTCAGTTTTTTACAACACTGTTCAGGACTAAGGGCACACACCTATTTATGCTCTTCCCAGGAGCAAACACCAGCATCCGAGATGCTTATCGGGCTTTTCGCAACCAAAACAGCAATTTTTGAAAATCATAAAGTAAATTTTTGATAAGACGCTTAGGGCTTTCAAGCGAGTATAAATTCTGATTCATGGAGGTAGTGTGCTAAGATACTGTGCGATTTCAAGCAGTTCCGTATGAAAGAATAAAATGACTTTTTTGGTACCGGGTGGGGCAAAAAACGCGGACACTTTTGAAAATGTTTGTCAAAGGCTTCCGCGCACCGTCTGAAATACAGATTTTTTCGATGTAAGCAAGGATGTACACAAGTCACTCCAAAGTGACTCTAAATGCATGAAAAAGCATGCATACTAGAGTTTATTTATGCGGTAGTCCCCAGTCAACAAAACTATGTTCAAAGCTCATCTTTCTGGGTTCTCAAGAGAAAAATATCAAATTATGATAAAAACAAAGAAAGTTGGAATAATAAAGATAAAAAACGAAGGCGAAGATCCTGCGCTCCTGAAGTGTTCAACATAGATGACTATGTCGAAAAATGACCAAAAACCACAGGGAGTACTGTTGCGTCTCCGATGCAAGTGATGTCTACAAAATCCTTCACTTTTCCAGTCTGGGATTTGGTGGTTAAGGCGATTCCCTGCGGATCCAAAGGAAGTGGAATCAAATATCCCCTCCATTCCCCTTTTTCCAATTCACGAGCTGGTGGCCGTGGCCGCTCGCGACAGGACCAAGGCAATCGAGAAATTTTTTTTTTCGAAAAACGTCCTTCCCGCACTTTTTTCGCCTTTGCCATCGTTTTTAGGGCCTGAGACATACTTTCTTTTTAAAAAACGCACTTTTGAGCTACCCCAAATAGTGTACTTTAGCTTAAAAAACGACAATTATTTCAAATTTTCAACTTTTTCCGTTCAAAACCTTTCCGGACATGAAACAGTCCCCCTTTAATATGTTTTAAAAATTTGTGAAAGTTACATCTGAATGCTAGAACTCAGAGCTACAAATAAAAAAAATTCACATCGGAATGATAAAAAATGGGCGAGAACCAGACCTTCAAAGTTGTGGTCGATTTATCGACACGTGGCAAAAAGGGTTATCAGTAAAAATTCCAAAAATCCACAAAAATTTTGCCACAAACAATTTCACAAAGGGAAGATACATGAGATGCAGACATTTATTTCACATATAACAACAAAATAACAGACAAATGTTGATCAGCAGACGATTTGAAGCAAAAAGTTGTTCTCTTACTCTTATCCAGTCCATCCAAGATGGGAAGAGTCCTTGTAGCGGATCAGAACTGAGTTTACACCTGGGTTGAGCGGAACTTTACGCTGGAAGTAATTAGTTTAAGTCGCATTCAACTAATTGACCAATAACTCACGGGTTCATAGACACGTTTTATCTGTCCATTTGATCGGAATATCTTTTTTGGCTCATCCTAAACCAAAAATAAAAAAATAGAAGTAATAGCAAGGCCGATAGATTTTTACTTGCCTCAAAAGAATTCACTGAAAACTCCACATACTGAGGTGCTTCCTTCGGTTGGAACAGAATAATATTTCTGTCATAAAGTTTGGCAGCCAAAAGCAATTGTTGAGACGTCCCCCATCGTGCCCATCGCGAAGGGGAGGATCCACTTTTGAGTAGGCTTCAACCAACGCTTGCAGCTCAAACGCTTTCGTTCGTTATTTCGCAGTGGATCTACTGGATTTGCTTCATGTCTAAAGACTACTCTAAGTGTGAAAACAACAACGCTAAAATACCTGCAAAATACATGCTTGATCCTTTCTTAGCAGCTGACAGAATCGATTGAGAACTAACGGCAAGATTCTCTTGTTTGCTGCATCAGATAGCCGTTATAGCTTGCCATTGGTTTTCCCTTGTTAGATTCCATCGAATTTCTTTAAAAAAGCTTAGTAAACTTACAGAAAGGATTTTATTTTCGGGTAAGAACGTTATATAAAAAGGACCTAATTCACCTAACAGAAGATCTAGACAACAATGCAGACTATTTTGATGGTTCTTACTTCTCGAAAAACCACTTTTCGATAGTTAACAAGTCAAAGGCAAAAGCTGGACTGACAACCAAAGCTCTTGCTGTCCAAATATCTGTTGGCATTTTTTGCTGTTGGCATTTTCACTACACACCGCAAATAGGGTTAAGCAAAAGCAGGTCATGTGTCAGCGTTCATCGCAGGTTGCATCAGGTGAAACGCTGTTGTGAGACGTGATTTTGCTTTATTCTGTAAAAATTTTATATTATGTTTTAGAATTTTTACTACCAAACATGAAAAATTTTGAATTGCATTTTTGACAAGGAAAAACGCCGTTTTAGGCATAACTAACGGCGAAATCGGATTCAGCGTATCCAAATTATCCCGAATATACATTTGTCCCGGTCGGTCCTGTGAGAGTCAGAACCAGAAAAGAACCAATCTGAGAAGTTTACGAAATATAAATTGTAAATTAAGACAAGGATGCTGTTTTAAGAAAATCATGAGAAAATTTAAAAAATGATAAGGAGAATAAATGCAACTAAGCAGCATGTCCAGAATTTTATTTCTTATTTGCTATCAATGACAGCTTGATATTCCATCAAAGTCAAGGTGTGAAAAAGATAGATAAGTGATGAAACAAGCAGATAAATAAGTTCAATAGAGCTGCTCAATGAACATTTTTACATTGAAATTTTGACCTGCTATTTGTAAATACACACAAAATACTTTTATAAACGGCGTCTACTCTCATCAAAATATTCAATACAAGGGACCACAGACGCCTATCGGCGCCTCTATAGTATTTCGAAATTTCAATGAGGGGCTATGACTTCATTCATAAAAATATGTATATCCCCTATTAGAGATCATTTTTTTCGCCTGTTCTTTTTTTAAAACGAAAGCTGACATTCTGGGAAACACGATGGTATTAGCGACAAAAGTGATTTTGCTATCTACGACCCGTTCTGGCCTTTGAAGTAAAAAAGCGTTACCCACCCACCCACACATGTTAAATACTATAAAGATTCATAATTATGCATTTGTTTATCACAAAATTTGATGAGTGACTTCCCAAAATCAGCAGTAGCTGTTTCCGAACAAGCCAAATTAATTTGATGGAATTGCAGAAGATGTGCTCTGAAAATAATAAAATGACAATGCAAATGTAGAAACTATCAATAACCAACCTTAAATTTCCGCCTGCGCGACAACTAAGAATTCCATTACATCCATTAACTTTGCATATAGCAAGTTCTTGCAACACGCCATCTTCAGAGATCCTATCAAAGAACTGCCCAAAATTCTTGCTCTTCCACGGAGTTCTTTAATGAACACGAGAATTATACATAATCTAACAAGAGGACCGTTAAAGTGCAACTCTTCTCGGTTTCATACCATAACAGATATCGTTTTAGAGTTACGTTTTAGAGTAATGAACTAGAGGGAGGAACATAAAGGAGTAGAACACAAATGCTGTTTAAGACAATTGTTTTCAAAAATTAAACTAAATTTCAAAAAACCGGCTCCAACTGTCCTTTATAAAACCGGCTCCAACTGTCCGGCTCCAAGTGTCCCCGGCTCCAACTGTCCCCGGCTCCAACTGTCCTAGCCCCGACTTCCTGCACACGGAAGTAATAAATGTATACAACTTGTGAAATTTCGAAAATCGAAAGGTTTTGGGTCTTAAGTACAGGACAAACCTTCAAATAAAGGACGTTTCCGAGCACTGTTATACATCCAATTTTTACTTTGAGCTGAGGATGATCTACAAAAATAGAAAATAAAAGAAGCGTCAACTCGTGTCCTCAAAAAAAGACACCTCGGGTACTTCCCCTGTGAAAGAACCTGAGAAACAGCAGCTTTGAGTTTGAAAATTAGGCATCATTCGAAATTGTCCCCAAATGAGAGTAGACCAAATGAGCGCCAACACTTCAAACAAACCGTAAAAGTCGTCGATTAGCAAAAGAAGGTAGGTCAAAACACAGCTCACAATTTTATTAATTCAAAGAACAACAACAATGGTATCATTACCCGTACAACGTAACTCTGTTCTTCTTTAATTATCCTTTGATCACCGCGATTGGACGCAACTTCACTGATTTTTTGCTAATTCCAGCTTCATGGCAAGTATCCACCTAATATTAAATTTTTACGAACAAAACCGTACAAGCGGCTTACCACATCACAAACATTTTTGTAACTCTCAGGAGCTTCTTCCATGACTAGTTTTGGTGAAGCCACGCGAATTGAAATACCTGAAGAATTTTAAGTTGCATAATATAGGCGAGGAAGACTTTTTCACAACCCACCTTGTTCTTTCAACTTGGCCAACACATCTTCAAACCCAAGATTTCGCCTAGACTTTGCTCTCGACATTGAACGTCCCTAAATTGATTAATTAATTTTGAAGTTAGAAAAAGTAAAACAGCGGACTTACAGCACCATGACAAGTTGTTCCAAAAGTTTCTCGGAATCCCTTTTCAGTTCCTGTCAATACCTAAAATGCGATTAAAGACAATCATAAAGTAATTTGAACAATTACATAGCTGCAAGTCCCCATAGTTCCTGAAATTTTTTGCACATTAATCACTTGAAATAAAAAACCAAAACAAAAGATAATACCGCCAATCAGCACAGGCTGCCCAGTCAATTGGTAATCAACAGGAATGAGCGGATGATGAGCAGGGAATGCGCCTAAAATCAGGCTTACAATCAAGAATACAGCTACAGTAAATAGCATATATTACGTGTAGCTCCTTTCCTGTGGACACACAATTGTTTGGGTCTTCCACCAACCAAATGATCCTCAAATTTAGCGATATTGTGGCTTAAAATGTCAACTTAAAAAAAAACATATATTGCGATCCCTAACCTGACGTCATAGATGACATGCATATCCAAATCATCCGGAGAAGAACTGAATACCTTAGCGAAAGCCTAAATCACTTACTTGTCAATTTAAAGCCAACGGCACCCGAACGATGAGTGAAGTAAAGGAATTAAAAATAAGGATCCGAGATAATGAACACAAAATATGGAACTATATGAGACGTAAATGACACCGAAAGGCTAACCACAACGACTAGTTGTCCAACTCCTTCTAACCTTTGTCTTGGATCCTTATCTTACACGTCCATAATAATTAGAACCGGGAGAAGATAAACCAACCTGTCGAATGCAAAAAGTCATACAAGAGCGGTTGATCCAAGCGAAATTCGCAGCAGCAGCCATCGACTTAAGATAATCTTGTCCTGGAAGTAATAGGTAAGGAAGTCAATCGTCAAAAATATATACCTTCCACACTATTTAACCTAGCACAGGCCAATTGACGATCGTTTGCAAATATATTATCCCTAAGCATTGCTTTTTCCATGGATACCAGCTAAAATATTAAACTTACAGCGGATCATTTTAAAAGGTTTGAAAAGAGGGTTACCGCGTCTGTAGCAACTTGATGACCAAGCCCTCGACTACCACTATGAACCATAATGCAGACTTGACCGACGCGATCTATGCCCATTTTTCTTGCCGCGTAGTGATCGTAAATTTCATCGACAACTTGTACCTCCCCGTAGTGATTGCCTGCAAAAATAGTTAGATTGCTAATAATTGGCTGAAAATCGCATACCAGCTCCTAGAGTTCCCAGCTAAAATAACTTATAAGTACGAGTCTTATAAAGAGCGTTAAAAATAACCTGTGGATGTCCTCTCTTTTTAGCTCTGGTAGAAACCTTAGACGCATCCGCTTGCAACATTCGACCAAATTCTTCGCAGTGCTCCTTGTCTTCAGCCCACGAATATCCTTCCCGCAATGTCCAGTCCATTCCCATTTCCAAACATTCATCAAAGTCCTGCGCAGAAACTGGGATGATGCCCTTCGATCCAATACCAACGGGAATAAAGTCAAACATCGATTGGCATAGCTGCTCCTTATGTGGTGCTACATCTTTCTCGGACAGGCTTGTTCGAATCAAACGGACTCCACAGTTAATATCGAATCCAACACCTCCTGAAATAAAAAACTTTTTCACGAAACTTAGCCTCATTTTATTGTTGAAAATTGCCTGGAGAAACCACTGAATTAGGATCAGAGACGTCGAAAGCTGCAATATTTCCAATAGCAAAGCCATAGCCAGAGTGCACATCAGGTAAACCAATTGAATGCTGAAATTGTGAGGTATGGACGAAATTATCTAGAATAATATTTCATCCTCACCTGAACAATACCGGGCAAAGAAGCAACATTCTAAAATTTGTAGTGAATTATAGGTTAAAAATAAAAGAGTAGACACACCGCAATTTGTTTTACAGCAGGCAAAAATCCGGTCCCGAAACTTTTTCCACTTTGCTCTAGCTCCTCAAACATAAGCGGTGCCAACTTGTCATTCACGTAAAACTTGCCTTCAACCTACAATTAATTTGACTTTATCAGAGTTAGCTTCAAAAGTTTACATTCATATTTGGAACAAATCCCTTCTTGATTCGAAATTCGACCTAAATACTTTTTTAGAAGAATCTTAAAATTGTTAGGAAAAAATTACCGGCGAAACCTTTTCGATATATTCAAGCTCCTGTTTGTAACTGCGTGACATGACTGTTTGATGATAGCCTGGAAAATAGATAATAGACAGGAGAATCTACGTTAGCTACCACGAATCACAAAAGAATGAAGGGGTATACTAAGCGATCACCGCAAGTATCCAGCAGCAGCTAGTATTGAGGCTGAATTAAATTATAACCCTAGTCGGGTTACTGCACAAGCATAAGAATAAATCCCAGCTGCTTTGTTGAATAAGGATTGGCTAAGGATTGGCTGACCTTTATATTGGTGGCCGCTACAGACGGACCCAGATTGCAAAATATGCTTCAATCCCCACTGTTGTTTTTCACAGATATGATTCAACAAACCAACATGATGGATCAAGGAATATTTTGCCAACTCCACAAATTTTTCGGTAAACAGGAAGACACGGTGTGGATCACGATAAACAGTGGTGATTTTTGCCATTTCTGATACATCACCCTGTTGGTTACAAGTTGTTATGGTTGTTACCAACAACCATATTTTTGATCATTTAAAAATTTTAATAACTTAAATCTGAAACGGCATAAAAATTTGGTAAATCAAGCGAGCCCCAAGTCATTACTTATCACAAGACATTACTCAACAAATTTGCATTTCAAAATAATTCTTTTTTGAATTGACCTGGTACCCACTTTTCAAAATATTCCCATCGGCGGCGAGCATGCCTCTTTAATCGTTGCGACCTAGAAATAAATAAGTCAGAAATTAATAATCGCGTTTGAAATGAATTTTAAAATTTATGTCGAAAGGCCATAATCTCATTGCAATTTGCAAACATTGTAATTTTTATGTGAATGTCATAAAAATTTTAACCTCGACTACTTACGCGAATTCCCAAATTCAAGACAGTTGCTGACAGTAAAGCAGTTCTGGAAACGGTTGCAATCGATTGTTCGATACTTTATGACCCCAGAAGTGAGTTAACTCACTATAAATGGATGAAAAAATAGGACGTGCACTCAAGCAGATTTGAACATGAGAGTTCAAAATATTCGCATCTCGATGTGTACCACCCCTCAAAAAGTGCTATTTCCATCACTGTAATTGAGTGATATGAGATCAACTAAACAGGCAAATTTTCCGTCGACCATTCAGCAGTACTGTGGTTTGCTTATAGAAAACATTTGAAATGTCAAGGATGCTTTGCATGAAAAAAAAATGTGGCAATCCAGTTCGTTAGCGAAAAGAACAACAGATGGACGTATGCAGAATAGTACAAATTTGTTAATTTGTAAACCGAGTGAAACATACTTTACCGTAATGGGTAATATTTTATTCTGCCCCCTAATTTCTAAAATATGACTCATTTATAAATTTGAAATAAAAAATGTTGGCTGGCATTTTACAGAAAATATGGGGGCATATTTTTATATTAGAGAATGTTTTTCAAAAATCAAGGGGCAGAATTAATACCGCTCCTACAGCAATATGTTCACCTTGATTATAAAAAATTTACTTCGAAACTGTTTCAGGAAAAAAGTTCCCACTACTTGAAATCAGGCGAATAACTTCGCCCATACCGTATGAGGCATCATACTTTCTCAGCATCACAATCGGTTGCAATCACCAAAAAGTTTGGCTTACAACACCCGAGATTCACATCGCAAGACGTGAATCGCAAGACGTCTCCGATCTAAATACTAGTCGAGCCCGACGTTGCTTGTCATTGCCAGATCGGATGGGATGGCGTACTTTTAAATTGATATGGTCGTAAGTGAAAAAAGTGAAGAAAGAACTCTCTTATATATACTCTTTCCTTTTATTAGTCAATATGCTTGGTATTTACTGCATGCAGACGGTTAGAGATACCAATGCTGTTTCACTCCTCTTCAAAGCCATATTCTTTCAAGTCTTACTAAAATAAGCACTACATACTAAGGACTCTTTTCTTCCTAAATGGTCAGTGAAGGTATTCTAATTGTCTCAGCATTAGGCCAACTGAGATGGGTAACTCAGCGGTGATTACCAATTTGAGAGAAGCATCCCATGGATGAGGCATATGTCTTACGACGGATATGATTGATATCCCGGAGGGACAATGGATTAGGGATGGTAATATTGTAATTCCAGGTGAGAAAGATGAGCAGCAACATGGACAGTGGATGCACTTGTGAATCTCGCCATTAAGAAACAATCACTTTCAGTGGACTGAGGCAGTCAGCAATTGAATGGAGAGATCCCCAGCATCGCACTCACCAAGGAAGGAAGCCGAGTTATTGGCATGCACCATGGCCGACGAGTTCAAATGAAAGGCGGACAAAGTGCCAAGAAGGCTGCATCAAGATTGTGAAAGTTTGCAAAATTTTGGTGAGTTGTTGTCTTGCAAATTGGAGAGGTATTGGGCAATTTTCGTTTCGGCAATATTCGTCTTGGCGAATTTCGTTTCGGCAATTTTCGTATTTGGCAATTTTCTTATTCATAAGTTTCCCCTAGCCTGCCAGAGCAAAGATGGAGGCCAGGTATGTCAATGGCATCCTTACCAATTTAGGAACTCAGCAGCAGATCAGAGAAGTGTGGCAACATCGAGATGTTCTGCTGCACAATCCACCCGCTCCACCGCAGATGCCCCCAATGCCTGTGCTTGACGCCGAAGATGTAGAGCTAGCCCTCATCAACGAAATGCAGATCGGAGATGCCATGAATGAAGGCAATCGGAGGCAACCACCAGAAGAAGGCATGGATACTGATAGTCCACTATCTTCCTATGACACCAACACCCAGAGCAGCGGTTCTCAACAAACGGATGGAGAAATTGGAGCATTCTGCCCAAAGGTATGCTTTTACTTTTCGATTGCTCAATAATTTCAAGTTTACAGGAGATTCCTAGCCAGGCAAATACTTTTGATTGTAGAGCTTCCGTTCGCCAATACGCAAAGTGCGTATCTCGTGGAGTGCCATTTAACTTTGATTAGGCCCAGATGAATGAAATACGAAAGGAAATGGTGGGATAAATCTTAGATCGATGGCTAGTCTAACTTACCAACATCATTGTAGCGCTTCAAATTGTCTGCTGATGTTATTATATGTTGATGTTAATCCAATTCCAACATCCTTGAAATAAAAATTTTGTTTGAAAAATAGTTTCTTGGTTTACTCAATGACGCTGGATTTAATGACAAACGACTTAATTTCCATCTAATTTTTTTTTCCAACATCCTTGCTAAATTTATCTTCATACCAACATCCTTGTTATACGTATCTCACTTACCAACATCCTTGTCGAAATTCTACGGTCATTAAAGAGGGTTGAAATTTCTTTGAGTTGACTTCCCATAAAATGCCGACGATGTGGGTGGTCTTCTAGGTATGGTTTTAGGTATGGTATGGTCTAGGTATGGTTCTAGGTATGACATTCTAGGTATTCTAGGTATGGTTTTGTCGGAAACAAAGTTAAAAAATCCGTACAGAAGTTCGATGATTAAGAAAAAATTTTGAATTGGCGGGCACCACCTCTTATTAGGGTTGGCATGCCCCTTTAAAAATGTGTGATTTAACCAAAAAATAGTTCGCAAGCATGAATTTGGCTACTTTATTTACAACACGTTCCAAAACATAAATTTTCGATTGAACTTGTAATCTAGGGGGGAATGTTTGAAAGTCTATAAACTGTGCATGCAACAAGAAGTTACAAATTTCGGCCACACTTGAAAATTCCAAGTTGGAATTAAGTAATAAGGAATTCATTTTCTACGCGTAAAGCTAATTTTAATTATTAGTTTGGTGAGCTGAAGAAGATGTCTTTGAAGTGGATGGATAGTCCAAATTAATTCTTTGGTCAACATCACACGTATTCTTCGAAATAACACTTCGGCGAGGCTGAGTATTATTAGACTTGGCAAAACTTGATGGTCCGGAATCGTCTCTGCTAGTTACAATCAAGTCTCCTGGATCCTCCTCCACAAACTCGGGTAATGAATAATAACCTGAAAATTAATAGCTTTTTTCGAAACATTTTTCATAATTACTTGCAGATCTAGAAAGTGCAGCTGTAGGAAAAGAAGACTGTGGAAGTTCGGCCAGCACTGCTCTGATTGCCGCCTCCTACAAGTTTAATTATCAATACATTTCTGTGTGATATAATTCAACCTGTTTCGTAATGGTATCATTGTTGGTAGTATCGGCAATGGATTCCAGCAGCTTGTTAATGTACCTCTGCTTCACTTTGTACTGCCTCATCACTTTCAGTCTACGTTCCAAGGTGAACATTCTCATCCGGTTCAACTGTCGCTCATAACTCTCCCACAGCTGTTCGGCTCTTCTCGAGCCGAAATCCCGAATTCTGGCCATCTGAAAGAAGTACAGGGTGGTCCAATATTTTTGGAACACTTTGAAAGCTCATAACTTTTCCTGAGTCTTTTTCGGAATTCTGTAAACGGTACTTCTCTAGTTGACATCACACCTCCAATTTTGAATATTTTTGTTCAAATTTCTAGAAAATCTAAAAATCCTGTTTCTCAGATGTTTTTGGCTGCGTTTTTATTTATCTGGCATTTCATGATCTTTTTTAGAATGGAACAACTTAGGAAGTTCACTCTCGCAAACTTTGAAGACAAGTGTTCATATCATGTTCCATTTGTGGTCTCAGTTACTCAAGTGGACTGATGATAACTTCGTCGAGAGTCAGCATATATCAACAATCGAAGCGGTAAATCGCTGATCGAACGTCTTACAGAGGATTTTCGTCATTTCGCCGTCAACCACTCAATCAATTTCGTGGATCCAGAGACCGGAGCACACACGCAAACAATCAAATCAACTTGGCAGAAGTTCAAGCGAAGGCACAAACAGAATTTGGCACTCATCGTTTCGTCTTTCGTTCTTACGTATCTGATTTTGTATGGCGAAGGAAATTCGCTGGTGTTCATATCATGTTCCATTTGTGGTCTCAGATTGCTGAAATGTATGTTTGTGAGTAAAGTAATAAAATTTTTCCAATGAATTTCAAACAAAAACCAAGAAATATTCAAAAATTGGAGGTGTGATGTCAACTAGAGAAGTACCTGTAATCGCATAAATTTTTGGCGTATCACGCCCAATTTTTGAAAAATTTCCAAATTATTCCTTGGTCCCCCTGTTGTTTATTAATCATAATTTTTTAGAATTCGTGCTTTTTGATGGTTTCTGATTGATGATTTCAGTTTGCATACTATTACTGCAACAACTTGCTATTACTGCACAACCTGCTCCTTTTCGTTGGCCTCCGAACTCTCCTGACCTTACTCCGTGTGACGTCTTCTTGTGGGGGTATCTTAAGAGTCGTATCTACCACACTCAGCCTGCCGATCTGATTGAATTGCGAGCCAGAATTATCCATGAGTTTGAAATCCTCCTAAGAGCGATGGTAGACCGTAAACTTGATTCATATGTCAGGCTCGAGCGTTGCATTGAAGTGGAGGGAAGAAGCGTCGAGCAGAGCTACGCTCATGTTAGAAATTGATAATTGATGCTGGTTATGAAGTGGTTATGTTGTGATGATATTGAATGTTATGAATGAAGAATTCATTTTGGGTCAGTTCTGAGTACTGATAAAAAATGTTCATTTTTGGGCTAAACGAGGGACTAAGACAAAATCTAGAAATTTTTCAAAAACAATTTTTTTTGAGCGTGGTACGCCAAAAAAATCTTATACGGTAAACACTGGACAACCCTGTATAAATCAGGGTTGTCAGGGATATTATTTTCTCACCGACGACTAATTGCTGGGTTTGACAGCACTTTATTAGGACTTAAAATCTCCATTTTAGCGTTCCAGACATTCTCTTTAAACAGTTTGCACAGAAAGACGAAATCTACTAAGCTGTTCAAAAGAATGTCTGAAACGCTAAAATGGATATTTTACAAGTTCTTAAAAAAATCAAACAGCAAGTCGGCGAAAAATAGACTATCCCTGACAACCCTGATTTATATGCTATATATGAATATATATGTATATATTTGTTTATTTTCTTAAATTGCCTGTTGGTTGTAATTTTCCCGGATTTTCTCCGTCTGATTCTCCATTTGAGTCTTTTTCCTGACGGTAGTCTCTGAATCAGTCCGCTTGGTTGGCATATGAATGCCGAATTTGTTCCACTGAATCCGTGCAGTTATGGAAATGGGTAATTTAAAAGAATGAACAAAAAATGGTGCAGTGGCATTTCGTCCAAAAGTCCGTTCTGATCGATTAGTGCTATTCTGATAAACGGAATCGCTTTTTCGCAAAGTTAAACTCCCAAAACCCAGTTTTCATTAGTTTTCGCCACTGTGGCATAGGATTTGGACTTGAGTTAAATAGATCCCAGGTAAATTGATCCCTAATAGGTTACAGACTCGAATCCCGGTGGTAACGAACATTTTTTCCTGACTAAGATAGTTTAAAACGGAGCAGTAATCTTTCGGGTGGATAGTAAGGCCAACTCGAACCTGCTATAAACGGGTTTCCCCCCCAGAATCTGAAATTTCGGATTTAGCGAAAGTACTTTATCCTACTTACAATCTTGTCTTGAGCAAAGGGTGTTTATACCAAAATATCGATTTAGATTGCGGAAACCTCAGTTCTCGACAAGTTTCAGACCGCGTAGTAACTCAGGTCGTAGCACGAAGGACGTGGTACTTGGGTGAGTTAGGGACAAAATTTCGGGTGATAGTATTTGGCGGACATCGGTACGCAGGTGGAAATGGAAATTTTGCCGGACTACATTTGGATCAACTACATTTACATCAAATTTGGAAGAACTGCATTAAGGACGAATTGACTTTGGGCGAATTGACTTTTGGACGAAATGCCATTGCACCCAAAAAATAACCTTGCTGGTGGTAATTATCCCTAACAGCAGCGATCCTTTTGTGATATGTCTCGTGCAGATTCTCCATCTGCTTTTGTCTGTATTTTTCCATCGCTTCAACCATACTTCGAACACTAAAAAGAACTCGCTTGATAAAATAAAAGTCTAGTCAGATTTACTGATGCATCCGCTCAGCTCGGTTGAGCCACCACAAGATTGTTTTTCTGCATGCTATCCAAATAAGGTTTAGGATCTGAAGTAATGTCTCACCAAAAATCTTAGTCATAATTATGTGAAGTTTACAAATGAAGCTGCACAGATCACAAGAGCTGAGAGACAAGACCCATAAAAGAAATTCCATTCATGTGCATACCTAACATTATTCAGTTGCTTAAACTGGCATTGAAATTTAAAAACTTTTACCAAAAAGAGTAGTCAAGACGAAAGTAGATAGAATCTGTTTTATTGATTCCCAGCACGTTAAATGCTATGCACTCGTATCTAAAAACAAGCCTCCTTTATCGTTTGAATTATTCCAAAAAGTCAACTCACCTCTCTACCAACTCGCGCCTAACATCTTTCAAAAGAAGTTCGCCAGTAGAATTTAATATTTCATAGGAACCGTTTCTAGTCCAGCTGCTGACTACTGAAAAGCTCTCCAAGTCTAGGGATCCGATCAAGGTATAATCTCTTCCACAATAAAACCAATACAGTTTTTGGGTTAAATAGGTGCTGTTCCTTAACTTAGCTGTCCATTAAAAAAATTTGAACGAAAGTTGTAGGTTGATTACATTGCTCTACATGGAAGCACAACATTTGCAGATGGTCGGCCACGAACAATATTTGCCTCTGTTGGCCCAAACTTTACAATGGATTCTTCGATCGAAATTTGGAATCCTTTATTTTTTTGTCGAGTATCAGTAGCGATTACTTCAGGATCAACACTTGACTCAATTAGAACAGTAGAAGATTGTGAAAGGTCAACTAAGATAATGATGATTGCTACTCGCCATAGTTGGCGCAGGTTGTCCTTGGGCATATATCCAACTAAACCAAAATTTATCTGTAAAATTTATGTTTAGAGAGACAGATAGATATGCCTAATGTAGTAAACTCAATACAAACCAAAACAAACTA